>JAQGDQ010000060.1:417500-422500 GCA_030141605.1 Tubiluchus corallicola
AGACTCTACAATGGCTATCCAAGTACACGATGAAATTGAAACTGCTAAAATTTGGAAGGTGGTATTAAGCTAAACCGCTTAAGGAATCAAATAAATAACAACAACAAAAGCAAACAATTATTCAGAATATCCAACTACAATGTGAGATGAGGACAGTTGAAAACCTTTGCAACCTATATGACCACTTGACCGATGGCCGAATAAACTGAATGGCTCAGCTGGTGAAAGTGAACCAGACTGAAATCGGAGTGTTTTCTGCAGACAAGAGCAGTATATCCCGAGTGTGAACCCACAGGGCTCACGTTTACATTATCCAATGCTGGAATTCTTCAGCTAAGATAAATGTTTACTTAACAAGTTCAGCGGAGGCTACCAGGAAAAGAGGTTCCGGATCCAGTCACGTAGCCATTATTAGCAGCAAGAACAAAATGGCTGCCATAGTGAGCTTCTATTTAAACACTGTGTCAGGATATCAAGTTACATTCATTATGTAGCAGCGAGCCATACAATTTATTTAACCATGTAACCATGCTAACAAATAATCCGGAACTTAACAAATTAATGTCAGTGTAACAAACGTGACACACTTTTGCAGGTGGCAGGTAGTCAGCCAATTATGAGCAGGAATACATATTGGCAAACCTATCCTGATCATCAATATAAATTTGTCAATCAATCCCGATTATGAATATAAGCATACATCTATGAAATATATTGTGATCTTTGCCATAACAGGTTGTCTGTTAACGGACCCTCGTTATGAGCCAATTAAGATCATTAAAACAAAATTATGACTATTAACCAATCCTCAATATCAGCCAATCACGATCATTAAAACAAAATTATGACTATTAACCGATCCTTAATATCAGCCAATCACGATCATTAAAACAAAATTATGACTATTAACCGATCCTCAATATCAGCCAATCACGATCATTAAAACAAAATGATGACTATTAACCGATCCTCAATATCAGCCAATCTCGATAATTAAAATGGGTAATTATTTAATTAGAAAACACTGTGTGGGTATCTATTCCCATGAGGCCCTAATTATTAACCTTATATATTTATTATTATTATTTATGTTGCTTATGGTTAATCTAGGGCTGAGCATATGTTTCAAACTCTATACAAATTTCGAGCATATCCAGTAATTAATTTTCATAGATCCATCTATGCACTGATCTTACCCCAATTTAGTGGGTCACTAGTCGCTTTGTTCCTTGTGTATAGCTTAACTTCTATTAAAAGTGAATTGAAGTTAACCACTATTAAAAAATCTATATAATTCGTTAAAGTACCTGGCTGTAATATAACTTTTCAAATTTTATGTGCACAGAGTGTAAAATTGTTGCATTAGAATTACTGTTTTAGCACCATTTTTATCAGCCATCCATACTTGTCACACATACATATATATTTTTCAACACTTGTAATGTATTTAATTTATTGTATACATTATACTGTTTTAGTACCAATTTTATGTGTTATCCATACTTGTCACACTTATATATATTTTTCAACACTTGTAATGTATTTAATTTATTGTATACATTATACTGTTTTAGTACCAATTTTATCTGTTATCCATACTTGTCACACTTATATATATTTTTCAACACTTGTAATGTACTTAATTTATAGTATACATTACTGTTTTAGTACCAATTTTATCTGTTATCCATACTTGTCACACTTATATATATTTTTCAACACTTGTAATGTATTTAATTTATTGTATACATTACTGTTTTAGTACCAATTTTATCTGTTATCCATACTTGTCACACTTATACATATATTTTTTTCAACACTTGTAATGTACTTAATTTATTGTATACATTACTGTTTTAGTACCAATTTTATCTGTTATCCATACTTGTCACACATATATATATTTTTAAACACTTGTAATGTACTTAATTTATTGTATCTTCGTGTGTTTGTCTACTAACTCTGTTTATTCATTGTCTTTATGTTATTATTGTATTGTGTGAAATGTATTATGCACAAAATAAACGGTATAATGTATAGGCTTATTACCATAGATGCATTCGGAAATAGTAGGCTATTCTACACATTACATTGAAGCACGAATACCTATAATTTATAGGCTTATTACTTCAGATGTATTTGGAAATGGCAGGGTATACCATACATTACAATGAATTGCAAATACGTCACAAGAGATTGGCCTTTCGTTAAAAACTAAATACAACAGAGATGACTTAATAGTTATAGAGAAACAGCACAGGATTTTTTTTTAATTTCTGAATTCCAAGATTTTAGAAGCGGACGCATTTGATGTAAAGCGCCTTACTAGTCTGATCATATCAAGCAGGCATGTTGCACAGATGTTTTTCGTCAGCTTCTCTGTCAGTACCACATTTACACCCAATTTCACCGGCTTCCAAAACGTCAGCAAGCAATGTAATCTGCTCAATAACAAATCGGTGTGTGTCGAAGAATTAGCTTGTGTGATGTTTTACTCTCGTCATATCTATCTAATACCAAACTGTCAGTGTTTAGCATCAAAGTGTGAGTGACAGTCATGCCTCGTGCAGCCAACGAAGCAACTACCTCTCAACACTGCCAGCTGCATTTGTAGTTTAAGAAAGTTACACTAGGAACAACATGACCAGGTTATATGATGGGCTGGTGTAGGCTGTCCCTCAAGTAAAATTTGGTACAACGGGACCAGATTATATGATAGGCTGGTGTAGGCTGCAGCACCTAGGGCCCCTCAAATAAAATTTGGTAAAATAATTTGTTCACCTACAGTTGTGTGAAATATGCATTTCAATAAATTATAAAAATAGTGGTATTTCTTAAAGAATATTTTACTGAGAAGCAAAAGGTAGATATTCTGTTTTTTTTTAAAAAAATGCAATAAGTTTACTATGTAAATGTTGCTAAAACATATCGCGAGTAAAAAATATTCAAGACGGATTGTGCGAGTTAGAACGTGGCTCCACCAGAGGAAAGCCCCATAGAGGCTACAAAAGGTCATAATACATAAGGCAAAAGGCCATAAGGTCTAATCCTCCAATGACAGGGTTAAGATCCATGTATTTGACATATTTTCCTTTAACACTGGATAGGTGCTTACTAAATTTGTTAATAGAAATCTAAAACTTACATAAGTTACATACCTTTCTCAATTTCATTCTTACCTAATGAATAATTGCCAGTTCTTGTAATCGTGTGCCTATGGAATGTATAAATGATGTATCTACTCTTTGAAATGCTTTTATATAGGTTATATCTGTTAGCCAATCATCGTTTGATTAACTGCCCATTGTTTTCATGATAAATGTACCTATGATTGCACATTTCATGTTGTCTGTCAAATAAAAATATTGTTTAAACTAATAGAAACCTAACACAAAAATTTTTATTAATAAAAACTTACACAGATGCAAAGTCATATTATTAATATTAATATTATTATATACAATAATATATACTTCTTTAAAAGAAGCAGCTTTTCTTGAATGAAAACACCTTACATTTAAATGAGATGGCCACAAGCTTCATGGGCCAACACCTAGGGTTACCATAAGTCCAGGTTTCCCCGGACACGTCCTCTTTTTGGACCTCTGTCCGGGCGGGTTTTCAAAAAATCGGTAGTTTGTCCGGGTTTTGCCTCAATCCGTAAGTATGTACGGACGTTGTCAACTGCAGAGGCGTACGACAGTACGATACAAAGAAAAGCTCGTTAATTTTCAATACAAGAAGCTGCTAACATCTCAAAATGCGATTCCTGAGAGCCAAGAAGCAGGCGACTGACAGTTGCAGTGTGTTAATGTTTTTTGCAGTACAGCCATTTGGTATTGCTATTAGAATACATGTAGGCCTATTTGTATAATTTGCATTGTTTTAATAGACCGGTCATTTTTGCCTACTTACAAGTGTGCGAAAAAGTGTCCTCTTTTTCAACTCAGACAATATAGTAACCCTGCCAACACCAGGAGAATAACTTACAATGACGCTGCTAACTTACGAAATCCTGGAAGCCAACAAAAAAGGGTTGAACAATCCAGAACGGCTAGCTTTTTAGCGTAACACTTTCTAAAGAGGTTATAAGGAGGAAATGCGCACAAGGACACCCAACCAATGTTGGAATGAAAACAGACAAGAATAATATTAACAGAAAACGAATGTGCAGACAAGAAAAACAAGATATCCTGAGAAAATACCATCTGTTGCCAACCGACAAAGAGGTAAGCCAGTTGAAAATTGAAAGCAATGGTAGTTTTGCAAAGGGCGTAGTAAAGTGATTTTAGTTCACTCACAGTTGGAACAAAACATGATTTTCAGTGCCTCAGAATCGAACAAAGGGACTATCATTAGCAAACACTTTTAATGATACATAATTATATATGTGCATGATGTATGACATACACGATGTATAGAGATACATGATGTATAGAAATAATGCTTAGAGATACATGAGTCTAATGTGTATGCATGCATCAGCAACTCAGGGAAATAATTATCATTAAGCGCATCTGTATAGAACTTTAATTAAAGTTCATTTTTATTACAGGTACTTAACGCAAAATTTATAGTGAAAAAACAATGCAACTTTGTCAAAACTTTTACTTTACATATGCTTTTAAGTGCCGATAATAAAAATTGAACTTTAATTCATTTTTAATAATTGCACGAATAGTGTACTGGTCATTTTCTATTCATCTTTAGCAAAAATGTAGAGAATTTGCTTCAATTCAATCTTAAGATCATTAAACTGTTAAATTAAAGATGCAGAATAAAGATGCTTTAAGGCGAAAAGAGCAAAATTACCCATTATTTGTTTACTGCAAAAGCAAATTTAAAGTGCATCCTTCACCCTGATCGAAACGCAGATTATTATTACTATTATAATTCTTTATTTAAAATTACACACATGTACAATATTTACAAATATGCAATACAGTGGCCCTCTACTTGCACGGTATTATTGTTATCTGACATTTAAAAAGACTTTTATA
>JAQGDQ010000060.1:425000-450016 GCA_030141605.1 Tubiluchus corallicola
TGTGATCTGCAATTTTTTAGCATAAGCCATACAACGACAGTTGATGAAAGTAAACTAACACGTGGCTTCTTATTGTTGACGCAATGCTTATGTTTCTGTTACATCATTTTTACAGAAAAGTTATTTTGATTTTACAGTGATCGCATGGCTTCTTATCACATGACGGAGAAAGCAATTTCTCCTCAAAATTTAGTCATGGTTACAAACCCGGCACTCACTCAATCAGCAAATATATGATATGGTATATAGGGGTAATGTCAGCCATCCACTAATCTCGACCATCTAGTTTTTATACACTCAAATTAGGTCACGTGACCTAGACATGTTTTTATAGAATATATAAAATACTTATATAGTATTTATAAAATATTAATTCAAATACTAGGTAAATCATTGAAAAAATCTAAATCTGGCCAACATATAAGGTGTGAACTATATGATGACCTATAAGGTGTGAATTATATGATGACCTATAAGGTGTGAATTATATGACAAACTATAAGGTGTGAACTATATGATGACCTATAAGGTGTGAATTACATGACAAACTATAAGGTGTGAACTATATGACGAACTATAAGGTGTGAATTATATGATAAACTATAAGGTGTGAATTATATGATGAACTATAAGGTGTGAATTATATGACGAACTATAAGGGGTAAATTATATGATAAACTATAAGGTGTGAACTATATGATGAACTATAAGGTGTGAACTATATGACAAACTATAAGGTGTGAATTATACGAAGAACTATAAGGTGTGAACTATATGATGAACTATAAGGTGTGAATTACACAATGAACTATAAGGTGTGAACCATATGATGAACTATAAGGTGTGAACTATATGATGAACTATAAGGTGTGAACTATATGACAAACTATAAGGTGTGAACTATATGATGAACTATAAGGTGTGAACTATATGACAAACTATAAGGTGCGAACTATATGATGAACTATAAGGTGTGAACTATATGACAAACTATAAGGTGTGAACTATATGATGACCTATAAGGTGTGAATTACATGACAAACTATAAGGTGTGAACTATATGATGACCTATAATGTGTGAATTATATGATAAACTATAAGGTGTGAATTATATGATGAACTATAAGGTGTGAATTATATGACGAACTATAAGGGGTAAATTATATGATAAACTATAAGGTGTGAACTATATGATGAACTATAAGGTGTGAACTATATGACAAACTATAAGGTGTGAATTATACGAAGAACTATAAGGTGTGAACTATATGATGAACTATAAGGTGTGAATTACACAATGAACTATAAGGTGTGAACCATATGATGAACTATAAGGTGTGAACTATATGATGAACTATAAGGTGTGAACTATATGACAAACTATAAGGTGTGAACTATATGATGAACTATAAGGTGTGAACTATATGACAAACTATAAGGTGTGAACTATATGATGAACTATAAGGTGTGAACTATATGACAAACTATAAGGTGTGAACTATATGATGAACTATAAGATGTGAACTATATGACAAACTATAAGGTGTGAACTATATGACAAACTATAAGGTGCGAATTATATGATGAACTATAAGGTGTGAACTATATGATGAACTATAAGGTGTGAACTATATGACAAACTATAAGGTGTGAACTATATGATAAACTATAAGGTGTGAATTATATGATAAACTATAAGGTGTGAACTATATGATGACCTATAACGTGTGAATTACATGACAAACTATAAGGTGTGAACTATATGATGACCTATAAGGTGTGAATTATATGATAAACTATAATGTGTGAATTATATGATAAACTATAAGGTGTGAACTATATGATGAACTATAAGGTGTGAACTATATGACAAACTATAAGGTGTGAATTATACGAAGAACTATAAGGTGTGAACTATATGATGAACTATAAGGTGTGAATTACACAATGAACTATAAGGTGTGAACCATATGATGAACTATAAGGTGTGAACTATATGATGAACTATAAGGTGTGAACTATATGACAAACTATAAGGTGTGAACTATATGATGAACTATAAGGTGTGAACTATATGACAAACTATAAGGTGCGAACTATATGATGAACTATAAGGTGTGAACTATATGACAAACTATAAGGTGTGAACTATATGATGACCTATAAGGTGTGAATTACATGACAAACTATAAGGTGTGAACTATATGATGACCTATAAGGTGTGAATTATATGATTAACTATAAGGTGTGAATTATATGATGAACTATAAGGTGTGAATTATATGACGAACTATAAGGGGTAAATTATATGATAAACTATAAGGTGTGAACTATATGATGAACTATAAGGTGTGAACTATATGACAAACTATAAGGTGTGAATTATACGAAGAACTATAAGGTGTGAACTATATGATGAACTATAAGGTGTGAATTATACAATGAACTATAAGGTGTGAACCATATGATGAACTATAAGGTGTGAACTATATGATGAACTATAAGGTGTGAACTATATGACAAACTATAAGGTGTGAACTATATGATGAACTATAAGGTGTGAACTATATGACAAACTATAAGGTGTGAACTATATGATGAACTATAAGGTGTGAACTATATGACAAACTATAAGGTGTGAACTATATGATGAACTATAAGATGTGAACTATATGACAAACTATAAGGTGTGAACTATATGACAAACTATAAGGTGCGAATTATATGATGAACTATAAGGTGTGAACTATACGATGAACTATAAGGTGAGAACTATATTATGTGCTATAAGGTATGAACTATATGATGAACTATAAGGTGTGAACTATATGACAAACTATAAGGTGCGAATTATATTATGAACTATAAGGTGTGAACTATACGATGAACTATAAGGTGTGAACTACATGACATGCTATAAGGTCTGACCTATACGACGAACTATAAGGTGTGAACCATACGATGTGCTATGAGGTATATATTACACAAAATTTTTGAATAAATACAATAATAAATTTGAATCTTCTTCATGACAGAGTTAACAGTTTATGTTTACCATAAACCAGCGAAGCCATCCCTGGATCGACTTAACAGTATAATGTGTTGAATGACATCTTTGTTAATCTTACGAAAGTTTCATTGTACTCATAAATAAGCCTTCTAAGAATTATTTTTGCACTAAGCGAACATCTGAACTGAAATGGCATTATCAGAAAATTAGAAAATAGGTAGAAGGTCACATTGCAAGAGTCGATTCTTGGAAAGTTATTTTGTGGAAATCATTTCTATATCAGTGCTGTGAATTACGCAGCAATAACACAGCAAAATTATGAAGCCAAAACTGACAACGTGTAACAAAAGAAAGCAAGCGCATTTAATACGAAAACATCAGACTGTCAAACTCATATGAATGTGCTCTAGCAATAATGCCCTTTCCTGCCTACCAAATCCCACAGTGAAGAACGAAAATGAATCACTCAAATTAATAACTGCCATTGTCATCCCAATAGATTGATCTGGTGCAATAAACGTGGGTGTACGGGGACGTTAAACTGAATCTAAAGTCGACACGGCAGAAGGGATGTAATAAAAGGGCCGTAATAATCTGAGTTTATACGTGTTCAATAATAAGTGCTGATGTGTAAAAGCCCAGCAAAGCTCGTTTAATATCGCCAGATTTGTCAACCGGCGCAAGAGTAATGAAAAATTTGGCTTCGCTAAGCCGTTTTGAGTGGCCGCAAAGAATGGGGAACGTTGAGTTGGTCAATCTCGCCTACAAGAAATGATCAAAGAATTATTTCCTTTCTCTACGAAAACTATCGCTTTGACAGCACTTAATGTGCAACGGTGATAACATTCTAACAAGGAATTTGGGGACAGTTATCCTGACACTCTGACAGAAACATTTTTTTTAATTTCTCATACAGACTAAACAAGGTTATCTGTAGTGGAAGTATTTGTAAATCCACGTTCATGTACGTGTATGAGACTGTGTAGTGTGCACATCCTGTTAGTAGTACTGTCAATGTTAACCAAAATGAAACGCACAAGTTTATAAAGACATAAACCCGCTTTTTTGTATCACGCTGGTCAGTAGTGAAATTTGACAACAAGTGTCTACCAGGGTGTCAGTGGATCTTTTATAGTTGTGTGGTGGTATTGTGGCATGGGTGATGTTTGTAAAATGCTACATTTCTGTAGACAAAGCGACTTGTTTCGGAGATGAGGGCAAAAAAATGAATCGTTTATAACTTTAAATGATAAGCAATTTCAGGGTGAGAAGAACGTTTTTTGTGTGATGTGTCAACTTATTCAAGATTGTCCTTTATGGCCTTGTCTAATTTAACAACAGATTACGATTCTTGTGAAACGTTAAACTTTTTAGATTAGATTAGATTTATTCAATCCAAATATGCAATTTTACATTTATAATAAATCTTACAAATAAATACACGATTATCTAATGTTTTAGGAAGGGAGAAATGCACCAGGCATGAATGCACTTACGGTGGCCCGCATTAATTAGTTATTTCTATTAAATTTACAAAAAGGATTAAAATCAATCATAAGTAGTTTAAATGAAAGTTGTTAGCATTGATAATCTCAGACGGTAAACTGTTCCACATATTGATCACCCTGTTTGCAAAAGAGTGTTTAAAAACATCAATACTACAATAATTTTTGTACAACTTGTAACTATGGCCCCTTAATCCGAGAGTAGATACGTAATTAAAAAAATCCTTAACCCTTAGGTTTATAAGTGCATGGCAAATTCTGCACACCATTTTCATATGAAAAATAAAAAGTCTGGTTTCAAGACTTCAGTGCCCGGCAATAATGCAACAAATCACTCTAATAGAACTTAGGCCACGAGTGGCAATGGTGATGATGATGATATCAATAATATTAAATTTCATTTATTTAAGCAACATGACACTTTTAGCACAAACATTTTTGACTTCATCTGATCGTATGCAGACTAACCACTCGTTAAAATTATTTGTACAAAGAACAAATAAAAAACAGTTTGACAATTTTTCCAAACTGCATTGTTTACTTCCAAATTCTGTGAATAATTCTCCGCTTGTGACAGAAGCAAATTTTAAATTAATCCACAAAAGATTGTGTTTAGTTAATCTTGATAACTTTTTCAAATACAAAAGGTTCATGTAAAGAGTTTTTCTCTTTATGTCTCTCCAACACTCAAAAAGTTTTTATTTATTCTTAATTTAATATTTTATTGTGTTGTAATGCATAGTGTTGCATTGTTATATGTTTGCAGACTATTTGTAAATTTTAAATAAGGCTAATAAATAAATAAATAAATAAATTAATTCTGACGACAATGGTCATTGAACACCTGCTTATTTAAAAGGGTACTAAGCCTATTAAGTGTAAGACTAGACAGTGATGGCATGGGTACTAAGCCTATTAAGTATAAGACTAGACAGTGATGGTATAATCCCACAGCACGTCACAAAGGGATACGCCTAAAAATTTGTGAACAATTTCAAGCGCACATAAATTATGAAATGCAGGCTTAGCTGTGAAATTTGTACAGTCACACTCTGTTAATCTGAAAACCGGTAGGACAGTCTGCAAAATGGCAAATGGCATTTAAATGCTAAATGCAAACAAATGTTGAAGGTAACTGTTATTTCCCTTTGCAAATGTTTGCCATAGTCACAGGTGCAAAGTTTATTTCACCACAAGTTGATTGAGACATGCGAAACATCTACAAGATGGCTATCGGCGAATGTTAGTGCCAGCAGAAACGATGCGTTTACACACACAAGAACGTATAATTGACAAGACTTCAATGAGGCATCAGTAGCAACCTAATGAATTAAAACAGCCCAGAGAGGTTTCATCATTTTGGACGCCTCAAGAAACTAGTTTTATTCAAAAGTAGCAACTTTTGTTGCTTTTGTTTTGCTCCATGCTGTTGCTCTGGCAACAAATATTGGCGTATAACGAAGGATCACAAATAATGTGACACAGACAAGAGCAAGCGAGCGAGCCAAATAAGTTGTTCTTGACAAGAAAATATCCGAAGTGAAAAGCTTACGCTAAATTACAAAAAGGAAGAAACTTTCAACTTGTCAAAATTTAGAAGATGCAGGAATTGTTAATCAAACGGCTAACATGCTGACCTTGGACAGTCAGCAAATACTGTAATTTTTTAACAATATGTGCGCAGGAATAAGACTAATAATTAAAGCTACAAAACATGTAGAAATGTTGTGCGCAAGAAAAATGCAACAATGTTGGTTTTCAGTTAGTGGATCTGTGACATGTCCAGTGAGTTTGTGGGATAATATGTGGATATGAGACATGTCCAGGGTGTTTGTGGATAATATGTGGATATGAGACATGTCCAGGGTGTTTGTGGATAATATGTGGATATGAGACATGTCCAGTGAGTTTGGGGATATGTGGATATGAGACATGTCCAGGGTGTTTGTGGATAATATGTGGATATGAGACATGTCCAGGGTGTTTGTGGATAATATGTGGATATGAGACATGTCCAGTGAGTTTGGGGATAATATGTGGATATGTGACATGTCCAGTGAGTTTGGGGATATGTGGATATGAGACATGTCCAGTGAGTTTGTGGATAATATGTGGATATGAGACATGTCCAGTGAGTTTGGGGATATGTGGATATGAGACATGTCCAGTGAGTTTGTGGATAATATGTGGATATGTGACATGTCCAGGGAGTTTGTGGATAATATGTGTATATGAGACATATCCAGGGAGTTTGTGGATAATATGTGGATATGAGACTTGTCCAGTGAGTTTGGGGATAATATGTGTATATGAGACATGTCCAGGGTGTTTGTGGATAATATGTGGATATGTGACATGTCCAGGGAGTTTGTGGATAATATGTGGATATGAGACATATCCAGGGAGTTTGTGGATAATATGTGTATATGAGACATGTCCAGGGTGTTTGTGGATAATATGTGGATATGTGACATGTCCAGTGAGTTTGTGGATAATATGTGGATATGTGACATGTCCAGGGAGTTTGTGGATAATATGTGTATATGAGACATGTCCAGGGTGTTTGTGGATAATATGTGTATATGAGACATGTCCAGGGTGTTTGTGGATAATATGTGGATATGAGACATGTCCATGGTGTTTGTGGATAATACGTGGATATGTGACATGTCCAGTGAGTTTGTGGATAATATGTGGATATGTGACATGTCCAGGGAGTTTGTGGATAATATGTGTATATGAGACATGTCCAGGGTGTTTGTGGATAATATGTGTATATGAGACATGTCCAGGGTGTTTGTGGATAATATGTGGATATGAGACATGTCCATGGTGTTTGTGGATAATACGTGGATGTGAGACATATCCACTAACTGAAAACAGTAGATTTGGCAAAAATGACTTACTGATTAAAATATAAACATACAAGGTCAGAGAAATTCATTCGAGATATAATGTAAGAGTTACTTATATCAAATCACCCGCTAGAGAAAAAACAAAAGTATCATATAATAGATTCATTATAACATTTGAAATCACAACTTCTGTAAATAAAAACATGTATTTAAAAATGTAATGCATCTTATGTTATATTTTCAATACAAGCCTGCCTAAACTTCTTGTATGTTTTAAGCTTCCCTGTAATAATACCAATATCAGAAATATCAGAAGCTCGCCACTCCAACAAAGTATGATTGCCTCTCTTTTGCTGTTGTTTTCTTCATAACCCAAGTACAACCACAATAATCACCACCAGCCTACAGCTTTCAGTCGAGGTTATAGCCAAACTGGTTTGGATGAGCTCTTGTGTACTTAACATCTAAAGAGCTACTCATGTCTGTTAGTTGCAAGTCAAGAGATTGTCTTCACAACATGGCGGATACACCATGAAATGGCACCCAAGTGCTAATAGGTCGATGACTGATGCACAGCCAACATTGCAGCTAAGCAATGACAGCATCAAATTGGAAGCAAATGTTAAAAATGCTGTCAATTTTACGTGAAATCCACATGAGGTTGAAATAAAAAGGTTATTCTCGTGCAATTGAAACACAACAGAATTTACACGTCTAGATTGTTTCTAAACAAGCATCTTTTATCTAAATAGTTTCATAAACGTGGCGATGACAAAACTAAACATACAATTTTATAATAACCAAACTAACTTAGTGTTTAGTTACACTCTAACAGCAGGACCCTCGAATTTTTTTGTCTACCTTAGTTATCTGCATACATGTCTTTGCTAAGCTAGTTGTTAAAGCTCTTGTTAAGCTTGTCAAGCATTCTACTACTTTACATGAGAACAATGAATATATGTGAATGCCAGCAAAATCTGCTAAAAATTTCCATAATTAATAAGCAAAAAAGTATTCTAAAAATAAGACAAGTATACAAAAATAAAAAGTGCTATGTACTTGTTATTGGACCATGAAATAAAATTGCACTGCTTGTTCAAAATACCTGACACAAATGAGGCTATAGGTTAGGTAAAGTAAAGTACGTATTTTTAATAGTAGGATGACACCAAAACAAAGCAGTTTAATAGAAAGCAGCTTTGATGTTGTTGCAGAGAGAGAGACAACGGTTGACGACCGTGAAGACAAGCAAATAATTCACTAGAGAAAACAGATTGAATGTCGAAAATGTTTACCTTTCGCAAGGGTTGTTTGTGGTTGAGCTTCGGCAGGAAGGGCATTCTACCAGTGAGGTCAACTGTTTATGTTGGCCGCTGTTTCACTTCACATCTGTCCGAGACTGATTCACTGCAAACAATGCTAGTCTGTCGGCCGTAAATGAGATCCGCTGCCTCACCCAGCATTTAAATAATATTATCCGAGCAGCGAGCACGATCGCACGATACCCGTCCAATCACAAAACAGCATTTTATAATAGGAGAGGAGGAGTCTGGATGAATTTGAACTGACGGTGACGTAAAGGTAAATATCTACTGCCAATCACAAAAGTATGACGTCTCCATAATCGATTGTGCAAAAAAGAATAATTGTCGCCTAGGCGGCCATTTTGGATTTTATACAGCAGATGAAATAGGAAATGTTTATCGCTAACTCAAACTGAAGTGCAGAAAGAAACAATATGAAAACAAAACAAGGAAAAAACTTGTGTTTCCAAAGACATTCAACAAAAAAGACCAAAAAAGTGGAGGACATATCAATTGTTAGAAAGACAACCAATGAATTCAGTTGATTGTTAGAAAGACAACCAATGTATTCAGTTGATTGTTAGAAAGACAACCAATGAATTCATTTGTCTTGGATGAATGAATTCAAGAATGAAAAGAAATGTTTTACCTGTCTGTTCTTACTTGTTACTTGACTTTTACAAGAATTACTTGGCCTGGATTATTAAACAGCTTGCTGTGAAAAGCTACATAAAATATTGTTTCAACTTGAAGTAAATTTAATTACTTTTACAGTAAATTTATTTAGAACTTTTTAACCCTAATGCTAGTGTTTGTCATATAAGTGTTTATGTAAAATTTGTAACGTGTATTTAACTGTTCGTCCCGGGAGGAGTATTATCAATTTCACAATCACATCTGGGACTTTGTGTCTTTTAAATTTTGTTGTTCACTGCAATAAAGTATAAAAAATGAATATTTGCGCACATTGCATTTCTGTTTCAAGTAACCAAAGAAATTTCAGCCTTTGCATCTATACTAATTCTTCAATAAATGATTAAAAAAACGAAACTCGGTTGCTGGACTGTTGCTTGATTGCAAATCCAATGGTAAAAGGCAGTAAACTGGTTTAGAAATATTTGTCAGCTTCTTAATTAAGACATTTACATATAGAAGTACAGGGTGTCAGGAAATGATAGCCCACTATACTCAAAAACAATCACAAGTAGGTATATATGTATTTTTAATATTTTAATCATTACTGGTTATTTAATTTGTTTTTTTTTAAATTCCCTTCACTTTTTATTGTCAGAAATAAAAATTTAATGAAGTTTTTGAAAAAATCAGTCACGACACCATTTCTACTGAGAAACCAACATGAACAGTTCCCCTGTCAATTTATGGCCTCACAGTTGCAAATAATGGCAGTAGTAAATATTAAAATAAGCGTCCCTCAGTCAAAAATAAGTGCAATTTCTGTGGAATTGCACAGTTTTTATTCACTCTTTTCAATTTCATCTGTATGGAGAGGGTCAATTGTTTCAAGATGCCCCTTATAATATTAGCACTGACCTTTCTCACGAAGATCTTGTCCAACAAGTTGTTAATTGCTGCAAAAAATGAAATAACACTAGAAATATAGTTAACGTATAAATGTATAAACAAGTACTCAAGACCAAAAACAAAACGAAAATGGAAAGAAATTAAATAGTTTATAATTTATTAAGCAATATTAATCATAAAATTCACAAAATTTTTTTTCAGTCTAGTCTTTTCACACCATTATTTTATTGGTATACTTTAACAATATCGCCAGACAAAGAAATTACCAGAATAAAGCATGAGCCAAAATTTACCGTATATACGTGTGTACAAGTCGACCTTATGTATAAGTCGATGTGCATTTTAGGACCAAAAATTGCATCATTTTATATACTACATGTGTAAAAGTCGACCATAAAATATTCCAAAGTAAATGATGTCAACAATGGCCGAGTAATAAATCAATAGCCTACTGTGTTAGTGTGTAAGATACGTGCAAGTGCTTGGGCCGAGTATATTATACCTACCTGATGTATAAATATATGCATATATATTCATGTTGAGGGCCCTCAATGTAATCCATGATAATACAGCCTGGCCTTTCATCGCGCATAATTGTTTGTAATGCCTTTAACCCTAGGACAACGTGGCCAGGATATAATGAAGGATTATTTCTTTACATATTCGTACTGTAGACGACTCTTTAGCGACATCTCCCAAAAACATATCGTAAGCATAAATCGACCCCAAAAATTTCACCTTAAAATCGCCTCCCAAAAATTCGACTTGTACATAAGTATATTCGGTAATTATTTTGGGATATGACTGCAGATAAGCTTTAAGTCCGTAAATATGTCCAATATTATTTGTTATTTTATATTTACCGTATTTTCCCGTGTATAAGAGACCCTTTTTTGCTCAGAATTTTCACTTTAAAAATAAGGGGTCTCTTATACATGGGAGTAAGTCTTTTCAATAAGATGCATAAATTGTGACACTAATGATTTTAAAGAAATAAGTGCTCTACAACTGTTTTATTTCGAATAATTATAGTTTCCTTTCAATAAATCTTCTCCATGGCTAAATTCTAATGATAAAATTAATGTACCGGGTAAGTTATTATTTTTTTAAATGTCAAAAGAGGACAATGCCATTTTTAAGCAGAGTGACTCCTCTGATGATGAACTGGCTGGAATTGCTGAAGGTCTGACTCCAGTTGATATTTTTGATGAGAGTGATGAGGAATTTAATGATTTCTATGATGAATAAAGTTATTCATTACCAAAAAACTTTTTTCCAGAATTTTTGCCTAAAAATTGAAGGGGTCTCTTATACACAAGGGTCTCTTATACATGGGAAAATACGGTACATTGTTGTTGACAAATTATATAAGAATTCTAATTAAAAAAATAATTTACTTAAATATTAACGTTACTAACTTACATTTTTATCACATAATATTATGACCGAGGGGCGGATGCTCGGTGACCATAAAATCTTTCTCCACCCCGTCTCTCTCTCTCATTAAGTACTATATTGTTACTAATACTTTGCTGTATATTGCTTTTTGTATGAGACAAATATAAATTCAATTAAAAAAAATTCAATTTAATTCAATTCAATTCAATTCAATGTATTGATGCCCATCTACCCGTTTGTCTCTTGAATAAATCGAGTTTTCAAACAGTCATGTGAAACCGGCACAAAAAACGCAAGCAAGGCTTACATTGGTAAAGTCAGTAAATTACATAAGTTACACCAATTTGCAGACCTACAGGCCTCAGAATAAAGAAAACATCATACCTGTTCTACCAGCATGCTCAATCAGTGTATCATATGTTATCACTTTAAACCTTTCAGACAGTTAAACACCTAAAAGGAAAATAAATACGACATCAACACGCAGCAGAAATAGTCCTTTAAGCAGTACGTTATTAAGCAACGAGAAACAGACCTACAACTACAATACAGAAAGTACAAGTGGCACTAGTGTACTACATACCATGAAAAATAAACAAACTTTTATTGTCACTCCCGAGTAAATAGCAAAACTGGTTTAGCAACCACTGTTCAGTGTTCAATGGGGTTGGGACTTGCAGTCTGCATCTGAAAAAGAGAAAATTTGCAGAATTCATAAGGATTTTTAACTATAGGGATAAGGATAAATAAGCTAACATAAGGATAAATAAGAAAACAGACAAAATATCAGTTTAAATTATAATGCATGAATCAATATGATTGCAGTGTGTTGTAAATCAGAAATATTCAACGTTTTAGCAAAATGTAAATGAACAACTAAGTACGAAGCTAAAATAACTTTTAAATAACTTGTAAAACCAATAACGTAGCCTATGTAAATAAGTTATTTAGTTTCATTCTTTCAATCTTATAAACATTAATAACAAGCCGGTGGTTTAAAGCTTTCAGAAAGTCGTCTGCAATTAAATCTGAGTTTTTATCACAAAAAAATAACATAGTATGCTGCTTTCAATAAAATAAAGCAACAAAAACAGGTGTTACACCTCTGCACAGCCTTGAGAATTTCATTATCAATATTTTGACTTGCTCTAAACTCATCAGGAGCACCTGATTTTTTTAAATTGCCATTGCCGTATAATAATCAAGGATCAAAACTCATAAACAAAAAAATTTGATCACATGATCACATCATCACATGAAAACCCAATCACGAAATCATGAGAAAGATCATAAAAAACTGTTAAAATGAGATATTATTATTATTATTATTATTATTATGAGTTTATTTCGTATAAAAATATACAGTTTACAAAGATAAAGATATTAGTAAAACAGGTAATGCGATATTAGTACAGTAACATATCTACAGACATTCAACTTTATAATGACCACACATTGTAGTTCCTTGTAATTATATTACATTATACAGTGTTGTAAGGAGCTATTATAGGTATCTTAAAACATAATCTTTAAATGAGTTCTTAACCTTTAATTTTACATTTTCGTTTAGATCTACAGTACAACCATATTTAAATCTTAAATTTACTAGACTGTTATTTACATAGTAGCATAGCTTTGGAATTCTCAATGTGCAGTAAAACTTAAACTCTCAATATTAAAACAGTAAAAAGATGAAGAATGCATAATAATTAACTGAACTCACCTAAGACCTAAGTTCTGAAAGATGTATTTGCCCTTAGCCTGCATATTTCCACAATTTTTGCTTCATTGAGTTTACTGCCACAGCAAAATGAAGTGGCATCAATCACTCAAGTCTGTCGAAAGCAGGTACCAATCTTCTTTCTTACAAACCTGTATGATAATAAAGTGGTAATAAGAACAAGACAAAAACTGGAAATAAAAGCTAAGAGTAAAAGAAATTCAGAGAATAAAAAGTAAGTGTATTATGCAAACAGAATGACAGACAGCTCGTAATGTGAAAAGCAAATGACAGAGCATTGCAGTAAGTCATCTTTACACATAAAACGTATGCAACACAGCATCCACTCAGCCGTCTTCGCTACTAATTATGCATTTCCTCTAAATGAGTTTTGGGCTTCGGTTAATTATTTCTTAAAAATTTTGCAATTGGAATTACCTCGCTCTTTTGTCATATTAGTTCATTATTAACAGTTCACTGTTAGCATCATTTGCATGTAGATATTTTTGACGGTACAAATTTAATAATTAGTTTTCACTATGTTAAGTATTATATTATATCTATATTTGCATATTATGAAATATTATCTCTGTTCCGATATCCTTAATTCAAAAACAAAGAACCTCATTGGCTCAAAAACGGTTTTAAAAAAGAGCAGTAAGAACCCCCATCCTTTTAGTCCTTTATAATGTGTGGGGGGGCAAGGAATAACGTCTAAATGATGGTGATGAACTGATAAAGACAATGGAAGTGGTAGTAATGATGGTGATAGAGGTGTTGCAATCGATGCAAAGATGATATAATAATGATGGCAAAGATGGCACTAAAAAAGGTGAGAGAAAAATTTTTGATAAGCAATGATGTTCATAGTTGGTGATGGTAACAAAATAGCAATGCAAAAAACGACGGTGATCTTGATGATGATGACAGCAATGGAGCAGAAAATGGTGATCTTGACGACGATGACAGCAATGGAGCAGAAAATGGTGATCTTGACGACGATGACAGCAATGGAGCAGAAAATGGTGATCTTGACGACGATGGCAGCAATGGCGCAGAAAATGGTGATCTTGATGATGATGGCAGCAATGGCGCAGAAAATGGTGATCTTGATGATGATGGCAGCAATGGCGCAGAAAATGGTGATCTTGACGACGATGGCAGCAATGGCGCAGAAAATGGTGATCTTGATGATGATGGCAGCAATGGCGCAGAAAATGGTGATCTCGATGATGATGACAGCAACGGGGCAGAAAATGGAGATCTTGATGATGATGACAGCAATGAAGCAGAAAAGGGTGATCTTGACGACGATGACAGCAACGGAGCAGAAAATGGTGATCTCGATGATGATGACAGCAACGGGGCAGAAAATGGAGATCTTGATGATGATGACAGCAATGAAGCAGAAAAGGGTGATCTTGACGACGATGACAACAAAGCAACAGAAAATGGTGATCTTGACGATGATGACAGCAATGGAGCAGAAAATGGTGATCTTGATGACGATGACAGCAATGGAGAAGAAAATGGTGATGATGATTATGATGAAATGCAACAAATTGCCCTCCAAGTGATGAAATGTACAAATTTGTAGATTCATTTTTGACACCCAGAAGCACCGGCTTTTTTTCTGCACATCATAGATATGCCACTGAAGCCCCTGCTTGCGTCTCAGAATGATGTATAACTTGCAGTTTTCCTAATCTTCTTGTTGCTTTTGCAACACATAATTGCTTCGTTAGGTTCAGTGGAGCTTAATTAGGAAAAGGGCAGACAGAGGTTGTTAGGCTGAACAAATAAACTGAGACTTTCCAAGTGTTGAGGTGGTGGAAGTCTAGTAAGGGGAGGATTCTGTTCTGTCTGCTGATACATGCAGCATAAAAATTACTAACACCATAATGTTATGGAATGTCTGCATCAGTTCCCCTGCTATGGAGAAGCCCTCGTCTTGTGGCTGAGCCATCTTTAGTTGTGCTTAACTCGATAAGTTTCCTTGCTAATCTTATTTTCCAGAGTTAGCAAATAATATGCCTCTAACCGCCATTACAAGAATTACGTTATCGGGTTGCAATAAATTTGTTATTACTGGGTTAGAGAAACTGCTAAGGTGGAAAGGCAAAATTGGTCAAGTCAACTTCTTAATCAAACGGCTAATTAAAAAAGATGAATAATTATTTGACTAAAGATATTTATACAACGAAAATGTTGAGAAAAATATACATCAACTAGTCAATCAGAATCAATTAATTGATTAATGGTAATCAAATTAAATCATCTGTTAAAGGATGCTTTACCAAGTGTCAGCATGCAGCGCCAAGCATTAGGGGTAAGCATCGAACGTTCGAATTCGATTCAAAGGAATTTTTAGTTCGAACCCAAAATTATAGATTCGTATAATTCAACACTTCAGCCACACGTTCC
Organism: Tubiluchus corallicola; assembly: GCA_030141605.1. Taxonomy (NCBI): domain Eukaryota; kingdom Metazoa; phylum Priapulida; class Priapulimorpha; order Priapulimorphida; family Tubiluchidae; genus Tubiluchus; species Tubiluchus corallicola. The sequence continues at coordinate 440,759 of JAQGDQ010000060.1, forward strand.
TTATCATTGAAAAGCATGCAATCAGCACAAATTTAGCTGCAGAATCTGCAGTAAAATTTTCAACGAATCACTAGTGGTTATACTACGGAATAAAACCAAGTAATATGCAAGATCTTTATAAGACCATTTTTACCGGTAGTTCGAAAACTTGTTGGAAAATCTTTCAAACTCAATTCGAATTTGATTCGGATTCGAAACACTGAAATTCGGTTTGATTCGAATTCGAAAGTCACAAATTCGATTCGATTCGAATTCGCCTTCTGTAAGAGAATGCTTACCCCTACTAAGCATAGATACATGCTGGGCCAAGCATACGCATTATCTATGGTTTAAGAACTGTCATCTTGTATTTCCATCTGTTTAGTTTCTTGCTTTGACTCCATTGACCTAAACGCCTACAGAATACTTCTAATTTTATTTTGCACACAGATGTCGCACAAAATGTGAAGCCTAGCTGTACGAAATAACTGGAGTGATCCCTTATATCCCGTTGATTAGAGCATTTGCATATTTGTAAAAATGAAAGAAACAAAATCATTAGAAACCTTTAACAGGTGAGAATTACCTGGGACATAGGCCTAGCCAGTGTGTAGTCAGTCACACATTCAAACAGTTCAGCACCTGTCTCCTTTACTAACCACTCTAAATGTCTCATTTCCCGCTATAAGCATGTAACAATACACCCATTTAGTTATCACCAGCAAAATAGAAGCCACGTTGTTAATTATTAATGGCTTCAGTGAATAAAAACTAATCATGCAGTCTGCGTGCTAATTTTCATTATTATGTCATCACAGGAAAGACTTCATTAAAACCGGTAATGAAAACTCTCACAGTTAATAACCTGAAAATTCGAAGCAGTGGAAAAATCCAGAAAATTTTCAGAAAATGAATTGACAGCACTGAATTTATAAACAGAATATTTTCGCTGCGGCAGAGTTGCGAAGATGATGAAAAACCAATGAAGCGGAATTAGTTCCTCCTGGTGTCACCGAATGGATCCCAAGTGAACAAGGCAACTCCGAAAGAACTTAAGAGGAAAGCCAGACGATTGTTTAGATTCAATCTCATTTTAATGTGCAAAATATACATTTTCTAGTCTTAAAAAGTTAGCAATTGCTTATAATATTTGAATAATTAGCTTGGAAAATTAATAAGCCTTTTCACAGTTCCAAGATTGATCATAATCGTTTAAAGGTGTACACACATTTTGTGTACACTTGACAACAAGTTTTTGCATTAAAAAAAGATCAAGAATTAATTTAGATGATAGGTTAATGTCACGGTTAATGTTAATGTCAATATCTTCACTTCCCAGTCACGGTTAATGTTAATGTCAATATCTTCACTTCCCAGTCACAGTTAATGTTAATGTCAATATCTTCACTTCCCAGTCACGGTTAATGTTAATGTCAATATCTTCACTTCCCAGTCACAGTTAATGTTAATGTCAATATCTGCACTTCCCACACTCAAAAATGGCTTCTAGATACACTTTTTGCAGGTCTTCCAAAGGATTTCTAAATTACACTATTGTTTATGGTCTACCTCACTTAACAATGCACATTCTACAGTGATCTTTACAATGGTAGAAGTTTTCTATGAAGTGCCAAGTGCTGCAAATGCTCCATTTTTTGGTGAGCTGTTAAAAATATGCTGACAAAGAATTCGACTTCCATTGCTGAATAAACTGACAATACCTCAGCATAACAAAATTAAAAACATGCCCTTTTAATCACGTCTAGACATAACTTCGCAAAAAAATTTGTGCATAAACCTACTATGACAACACACACCACACCCACCGTACCACCAGCAGTCCAAATGCACCACTTCACACCACAAATACCACACAAGACCACTACACAATGCTACACCCACCAAGCCATGCCATACCACACCACCCTTATCATATACACTATCACACAATGCCACACCTGGCATGCCATGCTACACACCAACCTTACATAAACTCCACACTGCCCATACCACACAAGACCACTACACAATGCTACACCCACCAAGCCATGCCATACCACACCACCCTTACCATATACACTATCACACAATGCCACACCTGGCATGCCATGCTACACACCAACCTTACATAAACTCCACACTGCCCATACCACACAAGACCACTACACAGCGCTACACCCACCAAGCCATGCCATACCACACCACCCTTACCATATACACTATCACACAATGCCACACCTGGCATGCCATGCTACACACCAACCTTACATAAACTCCACACTGCCCATACCACACAAGACCACTACACAATGCTACACCCACCAAGCCATGCCATACCACACCACCCTTACCATATACACTACCACACAATGCCACACCTGGCATGTCATTCTACACACCAACCTTACCATAAACTCTACACAACCCATACCACAAAATCAAAAGAAAGGCTCAAATTCTCACACTAAGCCAAACATTATAACTGTCCATTTCGCTTCTTGAAGACCAAGTTGACAAGAATGAAATTAGCTTCAACGAAATAAGCAAAATACGAAAATCACACAACATATACGCACCAGTTGTCATCACAGAAGCACGAAAAATGAACTTATCAAATTTGCTGCACAAAACCACAATGAGAAATGGAGGAAAATGTGAGGCAATCTAGTAAATCATGTTAGTGGAGATTGGAACGACACATTCAATCAAATATTTGGAATGGAAATGCGCAGAATTGCTTATTTACACTAAGCAGTCAAAAGCCATTTTTTCAATATTCTATTAAATGCACACTTCCACTATCAAGGGACACTAAGTGGACAGCGGGCAACTTTGTTCCTTAGTGCCGATGAATGTGGCATCTGCAGCCATGACACCCGGCATTGGACGGGACTGCTCACCAGTAGCGGCTCGTGTATAGGTACTGAGGAATTGCAGCACCCTATATTTTCACTCAATATTATAGATAATATTCAATATAATAAGTCTTTTTTCTTTAGATCTTTCTTTATACTGGTACGGTCCACAGCACATGAGGGTAGTACTATTTGGTTTCACAGCCCAGCACACTGCACTCACAACTCAAGCAATGTGGAGTTTGGCTGTTGCGCGCATGCGGCCATGCACACGTCTGAGATAAGATGCTGCACATTAGAAAGAGTACTGTCCCTCATGCAGTGCGTGTCGTCAGGTGCTGAAAAACAATGGTTAGTTACTGCGACAATTTAGGCTATATTTTTTGTTTAGGATTTTATCAAGTTTATGTATAAATTTTCATATGTTTGTTTACAATAGCAATTACAACATTAAAATTACATATGTTTGTTTTGTTTTACACTGTATTAAAACCATTGGCTAAGAATTTTCTGAAGCAGCACACCTCCACTAATTTTAGCTACGAGTCGCCACTCCTGCTCGCACTTTCAAATGTCTTAGTTCTTTGGAACTAAAGAATGTCAAATGTGCTGACTCTTTCACGTAGCATTTTGGCGCTAAGAACAAAAAAAACTTCATGAAATGTCAACTTAATTTCACAATAACTTTCAATACTATTAACATTATAGATTGTTTCCAGTCTTACGCGAGTATTTTATTATCATAGTTCGTCATTGTCAATTGTCACAGCCGACGGCAATTTTTGCTACGGCTTCATATGTGCCATGTATTACGACTGACAAACAATACGGACTTCAAAAAATCAGAAAAACTTATTAATTTAGCAAAAAATATTTTTCACAAGACAATGTAATAAACACAGCGTCAAGCTATTCAGTTACACACAAGGGGCGGACATTTTGACAACGGGCGGACAAGGGGGGGACTCAGTTACGCCTATGCACTGCCATTACAAGTCCTTGATTCTCATCCATTTCGGCTAATTTTGCCTAACGGTTTAACTAATACATCAACAAGTCACTTATAATTAAAACAACATACATAGTTATTGTAAATTTAGTCAACAAGTACCAGTTAAGATACAATATATTTTTATATATTAATGTGTTTATTGAGCGACTCGGTTTAGCTACAGAAGCCTTTATCAAACTATAAATGAAGTCAAAAAAGAAGAATAAATAATACATTAGTGATATAAAGGCACAAGTGAAACTACAAAACATCAGATTAGAATTTAACTTATCAAAATAAATAAGATTGTAATGGAAGAAATTGCAGAGAAAGGGCAAAAAAATGACCTAACACACGAGAACCAGAAAAAACACAATGTCTACTTAATGAAGAACCACAACAGAAAGCATTATAAGAATAAAACACAACTGCTACTTTTTGTTACAAATTAAAACAAGTGGGAACTACAATAAGGGAAACCAGCGGCATGTGACACAGAGACTAAATCCAGCAGGACCATTACAGGACCTTACATATATATATATACATATTAAGCAGAGAGCATTGAAACCTTGAGGAAGCCTATTCTGCTCATCATAATTACACACACACACACACACCCCACCCCCACACCCACCTGATTCCACCAAAAACTGAAACGTTTATGAGTGAAAATTATAAGGAGCAGAAAAGGCTTCATCGAGGTTTCAGTGCTCTCTGCTTAATTTTCCCATTATCCAAGTGAGGCAATGACATTGATTATAAAGCACGTAGCGGAACTTATTGTAGACATAGGAGGAGAAAGGGAGTCCCTTGTGGTTCAGAAAGGCAACTTTCTTATTTCTGACTCATTACGCGTGCATTAGGGATAGGAAGACAAAATTGCCTATTTTCGGAGAAATTATTACAGAAAACCACAAACAAACGAATGCATGGACATGTTATTGTTTCATATGAATATTAAAATTAAAATAGTTAAATCAACTTGGTTGTTAGTGGAGCTTGAAGAAGTAACACCCAGAAACTACCTAAGCACAATATGAATGACAATCAACACATCTGCAATTACAACAAAGCATTGAGCACATATGGAGCCTTTTCCACTACTGGATTTTTATTGAAATTGGGTCTTTCCAACAAAATTTTCTATCTTTACTCAAGAAAATCTTCAAGAACCATATTTTGCAATAAAGCACACAAAAAACTACAGAAATGATTAGCCACAAAATGAGGTAAATTGGATTACCATCACTCTGAGAAAAGGCTGGATTACAATCACTATGGGAAAAGGCTGGATTACCATCACTTTGGGAAAAAGCTGGATTACCATCACTTTGGGAAAAGGCTGGATTACCATACCATCACTTTGGGAAAAGGCAGTCCAAGGACTTTGTCACGATTGACAGAATCTAAGTCTAAAAAGGAACCATGCTTGGCTTTCTTTGTGAACAAGCAGGACCCAGAAAGAATTGAATCTCACCATGTAATAACCTAGATGGGCATTGTTGAGTTATTTGGTGAAGTTGATAGGTTCTACGCCCAATGGGTCTTGCAGGTTTTCGGGAAACAAAGCCAAAGAAACGAAGAAAACGATACAAATAAATGGCCAGAACAGTACAGGGAAACATCTGAGCCAAATGTAAATAATAATAATAATAATCGTTATTTAACCTCTGTCTTTTGGATGAACAATTAGCACAAGCTCCAAAGAGCTTTTGGACCGACTGTAAATGACAAACTACAACTACCCCACTTTTACTCTAAATGACACGTGCCAGGCAGGGCAACAGCAGGCACCATTTTTAAAGTCTTTGGTACGACCCGGTGGCCTTAGCACTAGACTAACCCATCTGATCCGGTAACTAACTGCAAAGGCAAAAACACACGAACAAAAGCTGGTGGATTGTTGTACTTAAAAGATGGACTTTAATTCAAATTTATATATGATTTAAGCCATTCGGTAGTTAATATCATCAAAAACTGTTGTACTTTGGTCAACACTTTGGCTATGATTAATGGAGGTGAGCATTCTCTTCCAGACAGCAAATTCAAATCGAATTGAATTTGTGATTTTTGAATTCGAATCAAGTTTGAGAGATTTTCGAACAAGTTTTCGAAGCACTAGTAAAAAGTGGCGTGACAAAGATCAAACGCATCATTTGATTTTGTTCTGCAGTAAAACCGCTACTAGTTTGTAAAAAATTTTGCACAGAAACTGCAGCTAAATTGTGGTAATTTCATGCAATTTCGAACACTTTAATGATAAAGAACACATGTACCTGAAATGCCGAATTATTCGAATCTATAATTTAATCGAATTTGAACTAAAAAAAAACTCGATTCGAACGTTTGATGCTCACCCAAAATGACTAATATTAATACAGTATATTAGTTTAGTCTTGCATGGAACGTTGCAGTTAAACTGTCACATGCCTGTTATTAACTTCATCGCCTCAACGAAGCCAAACCATAGGTTTGACATTAAGGATAAGCTTTGAAGACGCATGCAGCAGATGTAGTGCATCCATTTCCTGCAAGTTCAAACACGCAGCATTTGACGCAAACACGTTAGCAAGAACGCGCGCCGGCACGCAGTGTTGACTCAACAAATTGGACGCAGAAATGGGAAATTGAAAAAAAATGCGTGAACAAACACAGAGAATGTGAGAGACGTCTAATTGAACTCGCAGTTTTCAGACGACAATTTGAGTAAAATGTCTAAATAGCGAGCGAAGAGGCAGTTCCAAAAGAGGTGACTGCAATTTGCACGTCTTAATAGATGTAGTCATACCGTTTCTAAAGCTCAGTCCTCATCTTCTTATTTAACTTGTGTTAACATTTGGTATTAAAATCGTCAGCCTTAATAAAGAGATAATAAATCATCCAACACAAGCTAATGCAAGTCTGTCTTCCCATTTGCAACTAATAAGCACATTCTAATTGCTGGGTGCAGAATGTAGCTTTACGAATTCACATCACATTTATCCTGCGAAAAAGGCAGAAATTGCGGAACCGAACACACAAAATGGATTCAAATGAAAAATAAATTTCAACAGATATTTATAGTATAAGTATATAGGACAATGGCTAACTGGCCAAATAAGGCAAAAGGTCATTGGTGAACGAGGTAGAGGACAAGGTGGTCGAATCTGCCCCACATGACATGCAGGGTATATAAGCCTTCTGAAAACGTACTAAGTTTTAATATCGCAGGTACGTTATTTTAAAATTTAAAAGATCAGTCACAGTACAGAGAGAGAGAGAGAGCGCAATAACAAAAAAATGTTTACTATTGTTTAATAACAAGGATTGATTTAATCGTGTATTTTAATGAGAAGAATGTAGTTGCTTTTATGCTGCAAATTAATATGTGGGTCGGTGTGGCTCAAGGTATAACTTCCATTAGTGCTGAGGGAATGCCATCATACCTGTTTTAAACATGACATGACATGACATGACATGCAGGGTATATACCCTACCTGTTATTCGTTATTTGTGTGTTGCGTCTTACCTGTATTATTGTAAATGTAAGTCACTGAACAGCCGTTAGTGCTAATATTGTCTGTTAATTAAATGAGAGACGGTAATTAATCCCTGCTTTGTCTTCTTTTGAATCAAAAATAAGATTTAGGATAGTTTTCAAAGACGAGTGAGTAACCACAGTTCTATCTCAGCAACCACTCAGCAAAATGGACATAATGATTTCACTCAGAAACAATTGTGAGGTATTTTCAATGAGTTGCTTAGTAGTTCATAAATTTGTCATGGTTTTTGGTTTTTGTTTTTTTTTGCTGTTGTTGTATTTTTGTTTTTGTATTTCGGCACGTTTATGTATTTTTTAATAAAGTTGTGTCTGCTGTCATTAGCGTCCTTTTGTTTGCTGTCCTTTGAGAAGGGTGGTTGACTCGATAACCGTTGGTTTTTCGCCGCCCTTTCCCCCATGTTCATTTGTATTTTTGTGTATTTTATTGTCAAATCATTGTAAATTTATGGAGGAAAATAAAATTACTATTACTATTACTATCCCTTACAAAATAAGGAATAAGGAGATGAAACCACAGTTATTAAAATTTAGGAAAACGACTTTGAGTTACCTGATCGAAAAATCAAATGTATAAAAGTTTAGAGTGAGTCTGAATTTAACAGAATCCAGGTAAAGTCACGGAAAAAATCACCGGAAAAAAGGCCCGGAAAAAAAGAAATAACCCTAACCCTAGTCCCTAATCTTAGCCAACATTAATTGCTAGTCGTTACTATTTTTCGAGCCAAAATTGTGACCTATTTCCTATGACTTTATTATTGGTCACCTTTGAGAATATGGGGCCTCATGCCACAAGATTAAAAAAGGAGAAATAAATTCATGATTATCCTGCTTTCGAAAATAAGGTAGCAATATCGTTATGCATCATCCCGAAAATGGGATCAATTACAGACTAAACTGCAGAAATATTCATCAAATAAATGCAATCAAAATGAAAATCACTTCACAAACACGCTTCACATCAGGGGCCCCTATTTTGCATTGCAAGTTTTCCCTTCCAAAACCTTGAAATAACCTTCAGACTTTCCACAACCAACAATATAAATTTAATGCAGAATGAAAATTGAGTGTATTTTCAGAATTTAGTATGACAACCATCTAAGCACTTGCAGCGAACAGAATGGTACCCATTAACAGTTGCATTAGCTTGAAATTAAGCTGGAAAATCCATCATCCACACCAGCTGCACCTCGTCTGAATGAAATAGTGATCTTTCATTAATGGCAGTTAGGAGAACAGTTAGAATGGCAAGCACATCGATGTTGGACAAGCAAGGCTAACTAGACTGGTCGATCACAGCTCCTGCAACATTGAAGAACATGTTGGTGATGCCATTAAATCAGCAAGGACCAATGAGTAACTGCAATACCAAAGTCAGGTGTGTTAAGTTATGGAGACTAGATGGAGGTCATTTGCAGTTCTCATTAGGAACGGAAGCGACCAAAAAAGACAAACAACGTGCCTCTAAGCTGCTATTAACTAAGATAAATACTACATCTTTCCATTGTGCCTTTTTCTGCGGGTCACGGAGGGTCCACCTGTATGTACATTCAGCTTGTCGGAACGGGGCTGAATTTTCGGTCTTGGCACTGGCTCGAATGCATGCGTGGACCGCTAGTGCATGGTGGTGTATAAGCCATTGTTGTTTATCGTTCAGTACGAAGCCTTTCGCTGTCTTTAAAACAGGTATGACGGCATTCCCTCAGCACTAATGGAAGTTACAAAAGAAGGACAAGATGCTCTGATAGTCTATAAATATGTGTGAATTTCAACTTTATCCCACAGGACTAGGCCTACATGTTTGATAATGTTTGGTGTTTTGTGCCTCGACTCTCATGGTAATCTAATCAAAAGCCAGAAACATGTTGGATGTTGAAGCAGACATGCAATCT